>NW_021657286.1:1620951-1639312 GCF_001188975.3 Bactrocera oleae | reverse complement strand
CAAAAGAGAGATAACTTTTTTTCGGGTGAGAGAGTTTTGATTTAATTTTAAACGAAATAATCATTATACTAGAAGCTTTTCTGCTGAAAGGTCTGGGTATAATTCATTATCAAAACAGGATAATGAAAAGAATACGTAAGTAGTATACAAAGTTGTACCCACATTTCAATAGAGATACCTTTGATGATGGAAACAGTTTAAAAATAAAAATTTTGTTTTTCAGTAAATTGAAAGACCAAATATAAACGACTGTAATCAGTCCGTTATTTTTAAAAACCTATTTTCAATTATATATTGTACATAAGTAATATTTTTCAAATAATTCTTTTTTTTTTTAAATTCAAATCAGAAAGATGGAACACCATGAGAAACTTTTTGTTTTACTAACGCTTGGAACCACTTCTACATAAATTACACAGATAAAACCAATTTTAATTATTTCGTTTATTATGTGCTTTAGGAATTGAGTAATGTGAACACCTTATACAATTTCATAACAACGCTGAAATTAATACATTAAAATCTTGTAACTACAATAAATCGCAAATTTGTGCTAGTTACTTAATATGTAACATGTGGCAACCCTCAAAAATATTATTTTCATTCTAGAACTTCAAAATCGATTTGTTTTACTAACGCTTTAAAACCACTTTGTTATTAAACCTACAATATATAAACAAATTTCGAATTTTTCGTTTACTAATGATTTATACGTTTTTAATAATGGGTGCCAACCACGTTTAAGTTTTCCCAACAAGTCTTTAAAGCTTAAAATTAATATATTGAAGCTTTGTAACAACATAATTATAAATTATGTGCCTGCTTCTTAAGTATGTAACAGGTGGCAACCTAAAAATATTTTCATTCTACAACTTCAAAAACGAGTTTGTTTGCTTAACGCTTAAAACCACCTTATTTTACCAATTACCCTATATAACAAAATTAAATTATTTCCTTTCTATTGGTTTGGAAATTTAATAATGATGGCACTACGTTTCTAAGATTTCATAAACCTTTATAAAAATATATAAAGTCTTGTAACTACAAAAATGCAAATTACTTGTTACTTAAGTATGTAAAGGTGGCAACCCCCAAAAACATAATTTCATTCTATAATTTAATGTAAGATTAATATAATTTTTTAGTTTATAAGTTCAATAAATATAAACAATTTAGAAATTCAAAATATATACGTCTCGGAAAATTTATGCGATGTTGCTTAAGAGGTACATAGGTGGCAACCTCCAAAATAATATATTTTATTATGCAACATGCATAATTTACTGACTTATAACCTCCCTTCAGTTATAATACTTTTATTAAATTCCATGCTTTATTTACACTTATTAATTAAATAAGTTAAAAAATATGTGCAGCATTTGATTTTTTTGGTTTACTGACTGCGACAATGTAAAACTATATAAGTTTCACTAATTTTACTTTTATTACATTTTCTTTTTAATATACCATTTTTTAGAGCAAGTACTAAGCAATTTTTCCTACTGGGCACTAAACAAATTAATATGCTTTTGGTTCGGATACCACAGAGATTGAAGCTATTGCGGAGCATGAAAGAAGACCCACAAAGTTAGTGTACACTGCGATTCGTGTCAGAATCTTATCAAAGCAAGAGCTGAAATCTCGCGTGATAGGCATGAACACACACACATACGCCTGCCTAGGCGCAGCGACATGTTGTTGTGGCACTGCAATAAAAACGCAAAACAAGATAGCGAGGCGAAAGTGTCATCAAACAAACGTAGCACAAAGGCTGAAACAAAACCACAACAACCAATTTCAAACTCATACTCACACATGTGTGGATATGTTCTACGTAGGATTATAATTGGTTATAGTGTATCTATATATGTGTGTAGTTTATGTGCGTGAGTTTGCCCCAATTTCGTTGAGTTGCAGACGCACGCTTGTATAATTTTGATATTACTGCCATATTTGTTCACATTTGAGGCTTATCACACTCAGCACTCATACAACAACAAGCGGTGGCATAACATAACAGAACATAGCACAGCATGGCATAAGATCTGGTGCCGCTTAGGGCGCTGTGCGTATGTAGATATGTATGCGAGATAGTAGGTAAGCTCCCAAGTGTACAATTTATTATAATTTATACGCATTTGTTGTTGTATGTTGTTGTTGTGTATGTGCGCAACAATGTTGCCGACGGCTATTGTCGCTACAGATCAGTCGGTCGACACATTTCGTCAAATAAAAGCAAAAATCGCAGTTAGGCAAGCAGAAGCAACAAAAAGCAAAGTAACAAACAACACATTCAAATCGGAAAATATGCAGCAGACTAACTCTCGTGCCACAGTCGATAAATAATACTGGAAGCGTTGTGTTGCCAAAGTCGCATGCCAGCTGCAGATCGGCACCGGGAGCGTATTGCTAACATACTTACGCATACATCATACATTTTTAAAATACATACATATACATAAGCCGCTGAACTGTGCGGCATGCATGTTGTCTGCGTTGCTTGGCCAGTTGTTTGCTGTTGTTGCGCAGCTATTTGCGATTATCATTATCATTCACGCACACATATCATACGCAAATACGCGAAAGCTCATAATTTCAAGCCTTGTGAGGCAGAAGAATAAATAGCGAACGTTGGCAGTTTGTAGCTAACACACACGCACACACACACACACATACAAACATATAAATACCGTGTATAAATTTGGATTTATCTCGGTGTCTTTTGTTATTTTTTGTTTTATTTGCTTGCATTGTTGTTGTTGTTAACATTGTGTGCCCACATTGTCATAATTTACGCAGTTTTCTTGTTGTTGTGTTAGTGCAGATATATGCATATATATATATATATATATATATAATGTACATATGCATATCAGCATATTCATAAAGCGCTCACACACATATACTATGTATGTATTTATATACAAGTAGTGTAAGTGTGTGTGCTTAAGTATTTCCTTTTTGGGCCCTTTAGATACGTGCCACTCCGGTATTTTACGTTGACGACCAAATAAGAGTAGAATATAAGTTGAAATGAAAAATTAAGGAAGAGTCAAGTTCGTAAGGACGGACTCAAGTATCACATACATAATGACTTAGGCGATACCCAGTTATATATATATAATTGGAATTTCAAAATATTCCAATATAATAATTTGAAATACCGTATATATTATTTATCACGCCCACTATAAACCGATTTTGCTTTATATCTTGATAAAAGATCTGATATGCTTATTAACATAAGAAGCAGTCTTCAAGTGGCGAATAAAACAACAACTGGTAATCTGGTATATATCATACATAGAAATCACACAGATGTATGCTAGTTATAAAAGTGTGGTTAAGAGTTCAAGTTATATGAAATATTTGAAACTACCGTTACTTATAGCCACGCCCATTATAAGTGAATTTGTCTTTATCCTGAACAATGATCTTATACATCAATATGTAAGTTTATAGAAGTTGTCTCTTCATTGCTAAGTGCGATTGGATATTGGTGAATAGAACAAAACAACTGGTATAAATAATGAAAACAGGTATAATCTATAGATAGAAGTGATGTATACATATATATTTATAACATTTTGAGATAGAAACTTTCCTAAAACTATGTACTTGAATTACCGTTACTTTAGGCCCGTACAAATTCTTCGCTTATGAGATGTCTTTTCTTAACATAATCAACTACATCTATACAAAGCTATTTATATAAATACAAAGGCGTTTTTCATTTGCTAAAGACTGAGGGTGTGCGAATCGAAGAAGCAATTAGCATAAACTGGTATAATCTAATAGAAATTAAATTGCATTGGGTAGTAATTCTACTATAGATCTTGAACAGGTATTATATCAATTTGATTAAATTTAACAATTTAGACGAGATTTTATAGTTTACAAAATTGAGAAATGATTGTGAACTTAAGAGTTGATTTTCGGTATCAACTTACCCTCCAGAGCACAGTGTATCCAGTACAATAAATACTGATTATTTTAAGCTATAATCGCTAAGTGTCCAAGAACGTAAGAAACAACATTTAAATAACCATGGGTGCATAATATCTCTGTTAATTTATGCCTTTTCTACAACCGTTAGTTCAACAAAGCCATGAAACCTTTGTTGCGATACATTACGCCCGGCTATGATAAACATTTTGGCAAATGAGCTAAAACGAGCACACAGCACATTAAGCAGCAGAAAATTTTGCAGAGGCTCATTGACTTACTGTCCTATTATGACTTCTTTCGTTCACTCATTCACCCAGTACGTGTAAGGTTGAGGTGGGGAGCAGCAGTAACGTAAATTTCACGCAAATATACTAACATTTACATACATTCATATATGGTTTGGTATAAATATATGAATATGTGTGCTAAAGTAAAACTGAACTTTAATAGAACTCTGCTTGGCCTAGGTACAAAAGGTAAAAGTAGTAAAAGTGACGCCGCACTGTATGAACCATAGTGAGTGACGCTATATATCAAATATCATGAGGATTACAATATTTTTGTAATAGTAACAGAAAAAAGTCAAAAATACTATAATTTCTAAAGCTTCATAAAAACTGGTAGTGTAGGGCTTGGTTTATATTAGGAACCAACGTTTACACTCTTCCGCTGACCACCGAGGGCGCAACCGTATACGTGCGGAATTATCGATTTATGAAAGGCAAGAGAGTTTTAAGCGTCGAGCTCAGCTACCGAAAAACTATACAATATTACGATATTTGTTAAGAAAAGATAGCTAAGAAAATACGCTTCAGTTATGTATATTGATAAGCGAGCCGAGTATAATTCCACGTCAGACAAAATAAGAACTAAATACTGTTCATTCAGGATTTTATAGAATATGCCGATATTTCTTCGACTACTGAGTGAAGGTGCAGACACAGTAAGCTCAGTAAGAAATTTCGTAAATGGACGCAAAGCGCATTTATTAGCGTCAGTCTAAGAACTGGTAGTTACATTAAAGTAAAAGTTATGCTTGTATGAAAAGCATTTTCATTTCACGCCTTAGGCAATGGTGCAATTTTTAATTGTTCAGATCGGACTACTATATCATAATAGCTGCCCTACAATCTGAACGATCGGAATTCAAGTGCTTTAAAGAAAGCCTCTTGATTTGACGAGATGTTTCAAATAATTCGCAAGGTTTATGTTAAGCAATGGTGTAACCGAAGTTGATTGTTTAGCTGCAATGATGTGAAATGTTCTTTAAGAATTTTTGTGCAGAGTGTTAAAGCTTCGTTTTGTTTTGTTCCTTATCTTCATTTATCAAATTTTTTGCACAATGCAATTCCAACTACTATCAACCATAACCCAGGCGTGGTTATTCATTGTCAATGTGATTCAATAGAAATTCCATAGAAACAAAAGCAAAACCAAAGGGCGCCTCAAAGCTTATCAGAAATAATTAATTTCAAAGATTACCAAAGTATTTTATGTGTAATGCAACACATTAGTAAAATTAATTAAATAACGAATGACATTGCTATATCAAAGCAGCAAAAACGAGTAACAAAAAAAAATACAAAATAAAACAAAGAAACGTCATCAAAATTAGCAAGTAAATGCCATTAGGTTGGTAGGTAGGCGTTTAGAATATCAGGAGCAGATACTTTGGTAGATTAGTAAAACTAGTGGGGTTCACAGTTATATTGGGTTCACTATATTTAAAAATATCATAAGTTTGCTTTGACTCAGTTCTTACTTCGTTCCATTTAACTGACGATTTCATATTTTTATTTTAGTGACGATTGGACATAGTTAAGGGCGTTCCACAAGTTTAGGTTTTAATACAGAGCTCAAATATCCTTGAGATTCAACTTTTGCTATACAATCGAACCGTTTAGACAGAAAAACCTTTTACGAGAAATGATAGTTAAAAAAATCAGTTATTGACTTTGAGGAACAACCTAAAACCGGTAATCGATTAAACAATGTAATTAATGGTATGTGAAAATAGGTGAGCTCCAACTATTTTTTTGTAGTAAATTGATAACAGTCGAGTAGCTGAGTACCATACGATTCAAAATTGTGGTGAAAATAACAAAAACACAAACAAACATATAACTGTAAATGAATGCTTATCGATTTCGTAATTCACCTAAAGGCTCTCAACTCAGAACAACTGCGATAAATGAATGAATGTGAGTATGAGAATAGGTTAGTAACCACGTTGGTGTGGGGCTGAGGCTTAAGGGATTGCCACACACGTTTTTTTTAGTTATACACATATCTACCTACACACATATTTATTTATTTACACTTATCTATAAAACTATTGTTCAATATGAACTCTATCAGCAGTCAACAATATCTACTTGAACCACACTTTATCGGGAAAAAATGTTTAGCTTGCTGTCTCTTATAATGTAAATATGTTTGTTTGTATGAATCACCGCTGTGAGTTTCAAGTGCCGATGACAGCCAATATGAAATATTAACTATAAACACTGCGTACAGTGACAATGAAAAGTATGACGCCAAAGATGACGATGATGATGATCAGGCAAATAAAACAACAAAAATCAAGAAAGCAATAAAATTACAGCAACAAATGCGTTGTACATTAGTGTAAGTGTGTGAAATGTTGTGAATGAGGCGATCATTAAGGAATTGACAAGTTCACAATCACCATACAATTACTTCTCGACTCCACAAACACATACTTATATACACCATATTAATACAGGCGAGTATATTTATTCACACACTTTCTCGCGCACTACCAAGCCACGAGGGTCCACTTTCGTTAAGAGTGGGAAAAAAAGGAATTATAAGTTTTATTTTCATAACAAGCATTGTTCAGATGCATTTTTTGTTGTAACAAGCAATTATTGAAAATAAAAATGAATGCATGAATGAGTTGGTGGGCAGGCGGAAAGGCGAAAAGTTAAATATGCGTGTATACGAATGTAAATTATAGACCTCGTGCAACTTGCATGAGTAAAAGGGTGTGTCAATGGGATTATTGTTGTTGTTAGTTATGAAAGAAAAAGTGATATATTACAAGAAAAGAAGTGTTTGTGGGATAAAATATATGAGAAAATAAAATTATTTCAACATCAGATTTATGGTTAAACATATCTTGATATATTAGGTTTCCAGGAAGTTTGTAACACCAAAGAAAACATGTCGTATATATGAATTGTAGCATGATGAACTAAGGAGATTTAGCTTCTGACAGCTTCTCAATACCATTATATGGTGTCCCCAGTCTGCTGGCATATCTCCAATTAGATGCGACTGTTAGCCACTACTAAGCACTACTACTAGAGTTCTATGTCATTCCTTTTGAATTTTAATAGTCGTCATGTTCAGCCCATGTTCATTTATGCCACATTTGCCTAACTCGCTATATTTTATAACATGTTTGTCGATTAAATATCTACAAGTGCCAGAGATATATAAATACCCTTGTTTTCAGAGTCTTATTGTAGGTGGTGCCTGCCAGCTAGTTCGTCAGCTACATAGTTAACAGGAATATCACTATGTCCTGGAACCCATTGCAGGTATCAACGTGAAATCAGATGCTAGACCCACCAAGAGACAAGGCATTTTTTCACTATCTTGATGAAAACCGAAGAAACTTTAGTGATTCAAGCCGCTTGGCTATCTGTATATATAAATATATTTCTTGTGTGAACACACCGTTTGTAGAACAAGAAGGCTTTCCTTAATTACTGTATCTCGCTGAAAGCACTGCAGTGGCCTGGTAGTCGGAAGCGATTTTGGTAATATATTTTAGCTGAAAGAACTACCTAACACGATTATCTAGTTTGGACCTATTTGTATGATACTTATCCATGTACCTGTCACCCCCGCTTTCCATTGTTCTCTGTAGGGAAGGCAATATTGGTTACCGAGTTTAAGTTTAATTCTATAGGGCGGTTTAGTAATAAATAATTTTTTTTTTAAGTAAAACTGTTATGATAGTAAGTCTTGGACAAGCATTCAACTATTTGATCCAATCTTTTGGCATTCACTTAGCTGTTATGATGTACCATAAAGTTATTAGTTAGCAAGCACTACTAGACTATCTAAAGACAGTCTCTGGATTCACAACTAGAACATACATGTCAATATATCAGTAAAGCCTTTAAAGAGTACTTTAAGGTGATGGACCGCTAAATTTTTAGTCACTTAAAGTAACTTGGCGGAGAGCCCTCATAGTTTTGGTACAAAATTGCGATTATATCACTTTGTGATAAATAAAAATTCAATAATCCTATTTGGAAACCCTTTACACGTGAATAATGTCAATGTACTTTAAACATTTGCAGCAATCATAAAAGTAAAAGCATATCTATACATATATGCATTTATGTATCTAATAAATAGTAAGTACATATTATTTGTTGTTATGTATACTAACTACTAGTAAAGCATGCGCAAAAGTAAACGCACGTGATTCAATTACAACCATCGTGTTTTAGGGTAAAGAAGTAGGTGGTTAAAGTTACTTTTCCTAGGCTTTGAGAATATTTATACAAGCATACATATATTTTAAATAAGATGACTTTAATTTAGGCAACACCATGACTTTTCAACTCTTATTTAACTTAATAAAAACAGTTTAACTTATTTCGCATCAGCAATCTGGTGATACGGAAAGTAGTTGCAAACAACTCAAGTTCTGAAACACCCAGACACAAATATTATATTTCACACGTATTTAAATATACATATTGAACTTTGGAAAAATACTAAAAAAACTCTAATTTCTTTAAGCCAAAAAAACCCTAACAAATTGTTAAACTCGACTTAATTGAATAAATGCGGAAAATATCTGACAGGTTTAATGAATAAGGGCGACGAAGGTTAGCTGTTTGAGAATTTGAAGGCGGTACCTGAAGTAATGAAAGCGTAAATACCAGCACCCGCACCATAAGAGGAAACAGATGTTGCATTTAGATATTTTGAAGAATGAAGCAGCTGGCTTTCGACACTTGTGGGAACTACAAGGGCGATACAAAAATAGTTTCACAGAAATATACACATATACATAAATGTTATTTGATGTCTATATAAAATATCGATACGTGAAATATGTTGAAGTAGAAAAATTAAAAAATAATAAACGAAATTATTAATGCTTGATATTGCAACATTTCATAAAAATTTAATGAATAGAACAAGTAAAAGTCAAAATATCCAATTTCAGATTTTATTTAGTAATTGGGTATGTCAAGTTAAGGCTTACTCTTAATGTATTATATTAGATTATGCCAGCTAATGTGAATGCAAGTTGTTTGTTCTATTCACCAATTTTCATATGCAGATAAATCGAATAAAGCAGTAATGACTTTTTTTTGTTTAATTTGAAGATTTAAACAAAAATTAACGCATTAGTTCCGCTCACTCTCAGCATATAGTTTGCTAAAGATGCACAGACGCCAGTACAACAATAAAATAGTTAGTTAGTCGCTTGCATTTGCTGATTGTTGACTTCATAATAGTGTGTGACTGACGTCTCCCGTAATTAAATTTCACATTGCTTGATGATTTTCTAAAATTAGCTAATTATGTGTAGGCGCTAGCTTAATGAGCAACTGTCTAATGGCCGCCAGGTATGAGTAGTTTCAATTTTATTTGCGAATTCAATGTCAAGTAGTGTGAAGGACATAATTTTGTAATATACATAACAACAATAAGGTATGAGGACTACAGTAAAAAGTTAAACGAGTAAAATACCGCGAGCAAATTCGCTGTAACATCAAGTGAATCATATCAAATTAAAATATGAAATTAAGTAAATGTAATAACATTTTAAATAGAAAATAACTAAGAAAGGGATTGCAATCAATTCCTTAAAACATAAATAGTAGTAATTAAATAAAAAAAATATTTTTATTTTGAAGGAAAAAAAAATAGTAAACTAGACCACATAATAAAATAAAATGGAATATTACTTTAAGCGACACACTAGTGTGAGCGATTTTTGATATATTACATTTGAGAATATTACATTTAAGAAGCTGACTAGAACTATTTGGATATCGATTTAAATTTTACTATGTATTTTTGAAGGATAGCTATCGAAATATGTCAACAAATGCGAAAAACTCTTTAGTTATAATATATAATGTGATATACATGTACTTAAAAAAATATAAAGACTTATGTCTTCATAAAAACAATAGATAAAAAGTGTAAAAGTTCAAAATTGACTATTCAGATCCAGTTTGTAATAAAGAAATCAATAATGATCTAAAAAGCTATTAACCTTTTTAAAGCAACTTTGCAAGTTGCAACTTATATAGTAATTTTCTTGAATCTATTAAAAAAAAGTTAACTATAGCTGCATCGGAGCTTAATACTTGTATACTTCACGGTGCATTTTTTATAGCATAAAAATATATTCTATATTGAGTCTGATCGGTCAGTTTGTATGACAACTATATGCTATTGTAGTTCGACTCTGAATTATCTGTTCGAGATTAAAGCGAACTTTGGACAATAATCTACGCCAAATTTCGTGAAGATACTATATCAAATAAAAAATTTCCAAGCAAGGACCTGAGTTTCATGAGCTTGTATGCAGCTATATACTATAATGATCCGTTATTGGAGGTTTTGACAAATATGTAGCTACTTGAGGAGAAAATTACCTGTGCAAAATTTAAAGGTGAAGGAGACATGGCTGAATCCACTCAGCTCGTCACGCAGATCATTTATATATATTTATTTTCATTTCCTCTGGCTTTTACTAACTTCGTGGCAAACTTAATATACCTATTCAAGGTATAATAAAACATTGTATTAATATCGTAATATCACACAATATTGAAATATTCCTCTTATCTAAACTGAAACTTAGCAGTTAACGATGGGTAGTTACATTGAGTACTTTAGAAAAAATTATTTTAAAAATTTCAAAATTTTTAACTGCCTTAATCAAAATACAATATCGAAAAAATTTAATCAATTCAATTAAAATCTAATAAGCATTCATATTTATTTTATTATTAAGATTTTTAAAAGAAGTGTTGAAAATTCTCAAATGCATTAAGAATTTACTATCATTTGCTAAATTATATATTTTAAAATTCAATTTTACATTCCAATCAATCATTTATCATATTTATCCAACTTTTAGCTTTTGCTTTCCTGAATAGCGAAAGCTTATTGGAGTTTTAGTATATATTATTTTAATTTCGATACTATCTTATCACGAAGGATAATTAAAATCATAATAAAAATTATCTTTGCATATATTTACCTCAAAAATAGCGATGGTGTGAAGTTAAAATGTGCTTATTAATGAATTCTGCAAACTTGCTTTCCTTCGTAATAATTTCTTAAAATGCACTTGTATAATTATAATTAGAATAATATTTCTGTATTTTATAATCACTTAAGCATATTTGCATTTATCGCTATTTCAGCAAATTTATATAAATATGTCACTTGCAGAATATTTTCTTTGCAATAAATTCTGCTTATCGTTCACAATTCAACACTTTACAATTTAGCACAAATTTCTGCAACAATTCAGCACTTCATAACACATTTGCCCACAAATACATAATTTCCATTTTATACACACTTCATTTGCGACTTGATAAGCGCATACAATGGCAGCTCGTTACTTGAGCTGAGGCCTTTGCTTGAGGCCCTGGGGTCTCGCCACCAACAAGCACAGAACCAAAAGGGTGAATATGCACGATAATTAACTTTTTTCGTTGTTTGTTCACTTGATTTTGATGAATTGTAATGAATTTATTCGCGTACGCGTTGTAAGTATTTTTTCGTTTTGCTTTTTCGATTTTTTTTCAATTTTTTATGCCCTTTTGAGTTTACTTTTTTGCTGTGTAATAAATAATAAATTCAACAACTGCAACGCAAAGTGAAGCACAACGAATTGTCGACACAAAACGAACACACCGACACTTACATATTACATATGCAGCCCGAAAAGGGGGAGGTAACGCGGCACTACGTACAAAGTGCAATGGCAGCGCAGCGACCAGCTGATGTTATTATTTATTGTATGCGCTACACTTGAGTATGTTTGTTGTATGTATACAAGTCAAGGGGTCTGACCGGTCGTTAATTACTAGCGTTTGCCGGCAAAATATGCAACAATTGCAGAAATGCTGGACGCGTGAGTACTACGATCCACTTAACTGGCAGCTGTGGCATCGATAACTGCCACGACTTCGCGACAGGTGACAGCTGTCAATATTTGCTCTACAACGCACACTTGCGATTACTTTTGCTCACGCACATTTAGTTAGCACAATTTGCTTTCTTTTAATAGTATTTCTAATAAATATTTCTTTCAAATTAAATACACCGAAATTAAAGTAAATACACCGAAATTTAAAGAACGTTCGTAGCGAGAGAATGAGACACACGCGCACGCACTTGATTATCGTTTAAATTATAGTTGGTGAAAATATATCAAAAATTACATTTGATTGTTAGAAAAATTGAATAAAAATTATAAAACCGAGCGACGAGAAGCGAAGTTATTTGACACAACATCCAAACTAAACGAACAAACGACGAATACTGAACTCGCTGCTGCTGGCCAAATGCTACGCCAGTTACTTGCCTCGACTCCAGTGGCAAAGGCAAACCAGCAGCGGTGCATTGAGAGCGCATGCATTGCGTAGCGGCAGAGAGCGTCTTCCGGTGTGGTGTTTGATCAGAGAATTTTAGAAGAAGAAATCCATTTACGTTCTCTGGTTTAATAGTGTTGAGCCAGAGAACGTAGAAAAACTTCTTTTACGTTCTCTGCTTGAACGGTATGCGTTGAAAAGGAACGGAGAAGAGCGGAAGAGTTCAGATAGAGAGCGTGGAATTCTTCTGAGTCGGCATGGGATGGCAATGAAACGTTAAGTTTATGAATAACCTTTGCTGGTGGGGGGTGGTTGCACCAGAGAACGTAAATGATTCTTCTAAGTTCTCTGGTTACACTATTTGTTGAGGTCGTTTGAGCAGAGCGCGTATAAGAGTATGCGAATGTTGTGAAAGAGGAGGTGAAGTAAAATACGAAGATGCATTTGTTTGTGCTGAAGTCACAATCAGCTGTGCGGCGGCGAATCGGGTGGATAATAGGCGTGTAGTACAACACAAAAAAAAAAAACAAATCTAAAATAAATAAATGAATGACCTAAGAGACTAGTAATAATTAACAAACCAAAATTAAATTACGTATAAAGTATACATTAGACATAAAAAATAAAAATTTACGAGATATGAAGATATTTTGGTAAATTTAAATATATTTTTTTATTATAAGTTAAGTATTTCGAACTACCCACACTGTTAATCCACCGATTTTCGCGACCCATTTTAATGGTGTATCTTATAGAACTCTCAACTATTATTGTTGTAGTGATTTTTATGACAGTATTGAGTGATATTGGGGAAAGAAAAACTAACTTTTCTCCAGGATTTGGTCATGAGGGAAAGGGTTATAGATGAATTTGTTAAATATGGCGGGTTCAAGTGCATTAGTTGCTATTTTAGCGAAAGTGAGCAGAAATGAATCCACTGTGGAGAGGTGACTTGAGTTCCTAGGCACAAACTGGGTCTTCGCTTGACAGCGCTTTTAGAAGAGGTTCTAGTTTATTTCCTGCGGGTAGAAAAAAAGAGTAATTTATTGTTTTATTGTGCGTTCAATATTTGGTCGATAAAATCGCTCGGCAGAGTTGGTAATTCCAGCAACCATGATTGCAATTTTGAACCAGGTTGACTGTAGTGTATAATGCGCATCCTCAGTGGAGTGCTGTGGAGCAGAGTATCGAAGAAGACCCGAATCGCTATGGAGCTGTGCCCATCCACTTTATGAAATATCTTGCGGAAGGATCTTGGTTTGCGTATTTACAAAATACAAACTGTGCAATAATTGAAGACGAACGGACATCAAACGCGTCACACGTTTGATGAATAGGCGCAAAACCAGATGGCCACCGATCTCGAATTACCAAAGAAAATTTTCTTAAGCGACGAAGTTTTCCATGCCAGAACTTTATTTTGATTAGTCTGTTTGTATGGCAGCTTTATCCTATAGCAGCTTTGTCAAAAATTGTGCATCTTAAATCGAACACAAAGTAAATGAGATGAATTTGGTTATACCAGTTTATGTTATTTATAACATTGACCAAAATGTGGAGCAGCGATTTGATTAAGCAAAGACTGGTATAATATACGTAATATATGTAATCTCATATAATTTATGATATATATTCAAATCCGCTGCGATACTCAAACTAGCGCGCATATATTTTTATTGAATCTAGTCGCTTTAATTGATTTTAACATTTTTATTTTACAAACATTTTAATCGAGCAATGGCTAGAGTCATTTATAAGAAATTTGCTTATTCAGTAAGTAAATATATACACAAATACATACAAACACTTATATAATAAAACCAACGCAATTCTAGGTTCATCAGCCTGCAACTGAGTTTAAGGACATTCCGCATTTGGTGATTTATGCAACAAAAAAACAACCGATTTGTTTATTATGAATTCGCATTTCAATGCCTTTGTCCTCTGGTTGGCAGCGCGCTCAGCAGAAGCCTAATTCTGAAAATTATGGCCTACAGAAAACTCTGAACGCACAGGAAAAAAGTAAACACAAAATTGTATGAAAGTATGTGCATATGTGTGCATGCACATTAGTGCTTGTATATATGAGCTTTTAATGCATTCTCTAACATTTATGCGGAGAAAAGATACATATGTATGTATATACAAACATTTTAGTATTATGTGGCACAAAGGGTTTTGAACTTTAGGACATTGTGCCACTTACGTTTGCGAATGTTTACAGCAGCAATGGCACTTCATTCAACCAGCAGCAGCTCATTCATTCGCTCATTCACGCAATCTGGCATTTTGGCATTCGCTTTTTTTCGCATTTGCTCAGCTTTGCATTTGCTTTCTTGGCCCAGTTATTAGCGAGCCAAAATAATCAGTCATTGTCTATTCAAATATATACAAGCATACACATATACTCATAATAACAGTAATAATAAATATTGTACTTATATATATATATCTGTGTGTCGCTAAATTTCTTTCGAAAAATATGTTTCTGATTTTGTGGGCTTTTGATAGCTTCATTCTTAAGCGCCTAATCTCGCGAGCACAATCAATATTCAGCAATAAAATTTCGCTGCTATTGTATATATGTACAATGACGGTTTGTTTAGTATCTTAAGCCATGTGACTATTGAAAAGTTTATGGCTTTCAGCTGGGTAATATGTAATAAGTTCAGAAGAAGGGGCACTTGATAACTTTTTAATACCTTCGATGCATAAAAAAGGCGTACAAAATGTCAGAAGTTGAACTCCTCGTACATATATGAACGACTTCTGCATAGGTAACAAAGAGATTTGATAGCTGGCGCAACCGAAGCTGGAAAAAGCGCGAATAAAAATATTTTTTTTTTGCGCCACACACATTGCATGTGTATATGTGTGTCCGCAGTAATAACGAAAATTTGGGTCATGTGTATGACTTGCTGGAATCTAAATAAATTTGCTTCACATATACATACGTACGTCTATGTATGTGCAATAAATACAATACCGAATCGAAATTCAATAAATATTTAGTTAAGATTTTTAATAAAAGCGGAACTATTTCAGTGTGATTTATAATTCATTAAAATTGTAAATGTGGTGTACTGGTAAGAAGTGAGCGTTTTTGTTTTGTGAAATTAAATACTATTTTGAAATGGGAAGAAAGAAAGTATTCAGTATTGACAATTGCTTTTACACATTTTGCCACCTTTCTAGCAATTTGTGACTACCATGCCCATAGAAATGCTCGTCCTTGAAGCACACAACAATCAGACACCTAATTTTCGACTTTTGCTTGCAATCGAAGTGTTGCTCATCAAAGCGTGTCTATCGATGAAAACAAATGGTAATCGGAGGTGCCAAGTCTGGTGGATACGGCAGGTTGTCACCAAGGGTTTAAAAGCATTAATTTCCTGGGAAAAAAAAAAGCAAAGAATATAACCCACCACCCTTCTGATCCCTCAAACACAGAGCATGCTTTCTACCGGAATGATCTATTTTCCAGTCGATGTTGATGATGTCCCGATGAACACATGATTTTCTTCGCTGAGGATTCTTAAAATAAGTCATTTTTCATCGCCAGTGACATGGGTGCAAAACTGATTTCTGTCTCTTTATACGGGTAACCTGTATACCTGAACGGGGTACATCAAGTTTGTAACAACCAGAGGAAAACATTGAAGACCCTACAAATTGTATATACAAGTAAATGATCCGCGTGACGAGCTGAGTCGGTTTAGTCATGCCCGTCTGTATGTCTGTCTAATTTAGTCCCCAGTTTTTGCGATATCGATCTGAAATTTTGCACACGACATTTTTCCCAAAAGCTGCCTTTTGTCGAACTGTCGATATCGGAACACTATAGCATATATAGCTCAAGCTGAACGATCAAATCAATTCTTGTATTTTTTATTTGACGAGATATCTGTACGAAATTTGGCATGGATTTATTGTTTTTAATCCCGAAATGTAATCTCCAAGAAATGTTCAGATCGAAGCACTTAACATATAATGATTACACACATACATTATTAAAATAAGTTCTTGCAAGAAATGTTTTGTATTGTGAAAGGTGCAAACCGAGTAATGGTTTTTTTTTGATTTGTTTTTTTTTTTTTAGATAGAGACGACGCAAATAAATGATGCATTTCTGGCAATAAAAGTAAGTTGGATATGAAAGGTTGATACAGACACGGTTTCTCTTTGTCTAGTCGTAGTTAAATTCAAGAATGTAGCACATCTTATAAATAAATGGAGCCGCTTGAACAAAAATATTTCTGAAATTTTTTTCTTAGAATGTGAACGCGCCTTGCAAACCCAGAAGCAGGAGCTGTCATGCTGAGAAGCCAATTGACAAGTGATAACAGCGAAATCATTTAAGTAAAGACCGTTCCTGACATCTTTTAACGAAGTAACGATTTGAAACACACAAAGGGTATTCGGTCCGCAATATTAAAGCAATTTGTTGAAGGATAAAAGAGAAATAAAATTTGACCAAAGGCTGACCAAATTTAAAGGTTCATTATTATATGTCCAAAGACTCCTCTAAGAAAACTGTTCTTCTTTTGGTCTTCATTAGTCAATACTTTTTATAAATTCTTCTTCCTTTACTTGCTAAATAATATGTTAACGGCAATTTGTATCAATATCTCAATTTATATTTTTTTGTAACAGAATAGATGTTGATTTCTCTCTCGATCTTTTTTCTTACTCTCAGAATACATTATCAAAGCTTAAACTCTTTTGGACTAAACGTATTCAAAACTTTAAGAAATTTCCATTTAAGTTCAAATTTGTGATTAATATTTCTTTAACTACTCTTTATCTACTCTTTCTTCTCAGCATTATTTTCGAACTAATAGTTCTATAGAGCCCAAGTACATTTTTAAAAATTAATTTTTGAAATATGTATAAGCATAATCTGGTCAATATGAAAGAAATTTAAGTCAGCCATCTTTTAATGATAATGAAAAGGAAAAACTAGTTTGAAAATATTGTTTTATAGATTCTTTCCGAAGACAAATATTAGAAAGTTCTAAATGAGTATAAGTGCCGTGAGATCAAAAATATGGAATATGAGTTTTAAAATTCATTATTGCAACATGAAAAGTGGTTTGAAAATCCAGCTTAATTTTAACATAAAAACTAAATTTGCATAAGCTTCGAACATATCTTTTATCTAAGCTCAACCATTAGAAGACAATTGTTTACGAAAAATAATGAAACGTTTATTTCGGCTGCTTTGAAGCATATAAACCCTTAGCAGGTTATTTCTTATGGCTACTATGTATATAAGATGGACGAAACAAATTTTTTGTTTGCCTTAACCTGAAAATTTTTACTTTTATAAAGAATGATATATTGAAAACTTAACATTCAAGTCGAAACATTATAATAAGGAAAAATAAAGATATTTGACTCGATTTTGAACGGTCAGTTTGTATGGCAAATATTGTTAAAGTAGTCGATCTGAACCATTTCTTCAGATATTTTGTTTTGGGTCAATAATCTGTGTTATTGATGAAGATAATACGTCAAACTAAATAATTTTCTGACAAGTACATGATTTTGACCACGCAGTTTGTATGACAGCTCTATGCTATAGTGATCCGATATCGGCGGTTCCGATAAATGAGCAGCTTTTTGGTGAGAACGCGTGCAAAATTTCAGATCGACATCTCAAAACTGTGGGCTTTCGTATATACCATAACAGACGCAGATAGATGGCCACGGCTAAAGCGGCTCCGATCGTTACCCCGATCATATTTATACTTGTACCTGTTTTTGTTTGGTAGATAAATGATACAGAAGAC